>CM062515.1:0-46135 GCA_031439585.1 Pterocarpus macrocarpus | reverse complement strand
AGATAATCAAGCCCGAATTAGGGCAATCTTTGTCATGAACTGAACTGTTGCTAAATTTCACTAGCGATTTGCTTTTGTTGTAATAGAAGACTTTACTTCAAGAATGACCATATATTGAAAGAAAAATGGAAATAAATCCCTATGACTAAACTGGCGGGAAACCTCAATTAAACAAAGCAACAAAGACTGGGTCATCATTAGGATCTAATCTCTTCTCCCACGTGTATTACCACCTTCAGAGTAGCTATTACATTGCACCATACATTTGTCATGCTATATCTGTCTCGCACTACAAATTAGCCACTAGTCCAATATTTAAATCTTTCCATGTCAAATTATATTCCTTCTTTCTTCATTTTTGTTGTAGAGAATTATGAACCAAACAACATAGCGAAGGATATAACTAATTAATATCCTCACATTTTGAAATAGAAAAATAAAATTGGAACCATAGATTTGAGAATGAAATTTATCCATACTTCTTAACTCAAATTAGGCCGGTAGCTTTGGTGGATATCCTTAATCCGAGTGATTTTTTTACCACTTTTCAATTTCTCTCCTACATTTTTTTCCTGATCTATTTATACTCGAAGAAAAGAAGTTTCAAGCATGCATGTAATTAAGCATCCATTACAATAATTGCAAGCAGTCTAAAATCCTGGTTTGATTCATGACACAAATTTGTTTAAAGAGACTATGGCAGAACCAAAGAAAGAAAGAGACATTGAGAGAGAGAGATTGGAAGAGTATGTAGAGGAAGAAGAGAAAGGTGCATTGATTAATTCACAGCTTCCAAACACATCTCTAGCTGAGCTGAACATGTTGCTTGTATTCCTTTCGTTAATTTACTTTTCTGCCGATGACCGCATAGAAGAATACGAGGACAGCGAGCACGTCTTAAGAGATCAGGTTGTTGTAGCCAAAACATGCATATCAAGACTACAAACTAAAAAACACGAGTCCAAGCTTGGAAGGAGATCATTTTCACCAAGATGTCAAACTACCATAAGAGACTCCAGGTATATAAGCTTTCACTCATCGTTTTCAAAATATGATAAAAATTTAGCCCTTAAATAAGCTTGGAAAATAATATAGCACTCAATCCTAATTTTCTTCCATTTTATAAATTTATTCTCCAAACAGGAACATAGCCTTAAACTCACTATTACTGTATAGCAAATATAATTTTAGCATGGAGTCATTCATATCAAAGATTAAGCATTGTTCTTATGTTTTGTTCAGGCATGGAAGAAAAATGTAAAAAGAAAATTCTACTGCAGAGGATTACACAAAATCAACATAACCATTATGGAGAAATAGTAAAGCAAACTAAAGCGAACTGTCAGTTTTGCCCCATTACAAAATTTTAGCGAGTGTTTGTTTGCATAACAGGATACCAATGCCATTTGAGTAGCTGCAATCATCAAAGGATGAAGGCGAACGGCCGCAGTCTAATACGGAACCTGTGGTAGGGTCACCTTGCATTGTTTTTCAGTTGTCATTCATCACGCAATTAATATATCAAAATATGAAACAAATTTTATTAGTTGGGACTTGAAGTTAGAGAATTTAATCATTTATATCTACCTAAATTCTCTATTACTCGATTATTACTGTTCGATTTTGATTATTTTTGGAATAAAATTACTAATTTTTTTAAATAATTAACTATTAATTATTTTATTACATCCTACCATTCTAAATAAGAGCTGGAAAACAAAATTCCGCATACATCAAGTGCCAGCAAAATAGGCTTTTTAATCCCTTACTTTTATCCAATTTTTTAATTTGATCTCTTATCTTTTATTTTTTTCAATTTCATTCTTTATATTTTATATTATCTTCAATTTAGTCCCAAATTATTGTTTCATCACATAACTGACAGGAAATACTAAGATAGCACAATCCTCGTCAGATCTATGTGTGTGTCACGTCAATACTATTTGTGACACGTCTTCCGTCAGTTATGTAATAGAACATTAATTTAGGACCAAGTTAAAAATGATTTGAAATATAAGAAACCAATTGAAAAAAAAAAAAAAAAAGTAAGGAAATAAATTGAAAAATTAAAAGTAAGGGACTAAAAGCTTATTTTACCTAAATTAGCAAATAAGCTGTTCACTCTATTGCAATGGCTAAAAGTAAGGCAAGACTAGACTTTCCATTGAAATTACGCTGTTCTTTATCATATAAATCCGATAATTATGAACGTTGAAAGAATCCAGAATAACATAAATATATACTGACATAATGACGGGTTTGTTCCCAACAAAAGGAAATATATGATACTCTATATTGGTTTAACAGCCACTTTTTTACAAAGAATAACATCTCATAATTAAATAGCCACTCCATAAAAAGCATTGCCGCAATTTTTCAGAATAAAAAAGAAACACGTCAGATATTTACACCTAAAATATTAATGCGACAAAATAGTCTGACCGTCAGCCATATTACAATTGTATCATTCTTCCACCCAATTAAGTAAAAAGCGCGGACCATTTGTCTATTGAGTGAGGAAGGAATGTAATATAAACAACCACTTCCATATAGATCCCAATAAAAGTAGACTAACATAACGTTATGCTGCCATCCTAGGAATTGTAATTTGCAAATTACATTGCAGTAATGCCAAAGGTATTGCGTCCAATTTTCTCACGGCAAAAGCTACAACCTCATGGTAAAAACAACATAAAGTAAATGGCAGGACGATTAATTGTATAAGTCTGGCAGCTTAAAAACTTGCACACGAGAATGCAAATGTCTTAAGGACTACACTTTCGAGATGGGGGAAGGGAGGACCACCCAGTAATCAGTCACTGAAATTCCACTAGTAAAAATGCTTTCTTCACTCGTGCAGAAAGCCAGGCACATATGTTCTTGCATTGTTTTTCCACAACACTTATTGCCATAGAAGATGAATAAGAAGCTAAACGCTACAGCATGTTCACAAGGAAATACAAATAGGGAACAAGGGAATTAATTTATAGACACTAGCTCGAGTGCTTCCTAACTCATTCTTGAAGAGATGAAAACAAGAAAATAGCCCTAATTTACCATCTCTGCATCCCCTTGCCTACAAAAAAAAAACCACGACAGGCAAACTGATATCACATGGATGCCAACCTTCAGTCTGATATTCTGAACTCCACTCCTAAAATGTCCTTCACCACCTCATATGTTACAAACGCAATTGCTATGGAGGGGACCACCTGCAAGATATCAAGAGTTAAAGTATGTTTTAGTTATAAGGAATACTAAGGCCATTTGAAAATACTTTTGGGTCAATATGTTTACAAAGCAAGGGAATTTATTTTCAAATAGCAATGGCTACAGACTACAGGAAATGAGAATTGAGATGAGCCCTGAACACCAATCATCCAGTAGAGGCATTAAAACAGAGGGAACTATTATAAGAACATCTTCAGTTTATTACATCACAAAGAGGCTGCTATGCAGAGTGCTTTGATTTGTGTGGTTAAGGACTGCAACCCAAAAGTAGTGTGTGTTTGAATTATCAACTGAGACAGCACCAGACAAGGTTATAAAATTTAATGTCAACGTATCAACATAATTTAAGATATCAATTTTTGAATCAGATCACAGACACTAAAGCCTTACTGGACAAGTAGTTAGTGCTAACTGGGTAGAAGCTTGTTAAGTTTACAGCTTTAGTCAGAGAGAGGCAACACCCAAGAAATGACATGTTAATCACACACAAGAACCATCATGTGACAAAGTGAGCACAAATTTTCTTCAGTGATTCACAGAAACAATAGTATTTTCCTGAAAAGTTTCCTTCCTTCTTTTTCTGACAAAACAAGTCTATGACCATGTAGATATAGTTTGCTACATTTTGCCAGAATCGATGATTCATGAGTATATAACATAAAGACTGACCTTTACAGAATTGGGCACCAGACCCTTGTACAATGCACCAAATCCCTCGTACCGAACAGTTTTCCTAAATGCATCAATCATGCCAGTGTATTCAAGCGGGGCCTTTCCTCTTCCACCCCCAACTACAACAGAAGCAGCATGGTTCCAACCCACCATCTGCATTCTTCGACGAATGACATCAAGAGGGTAAGCAACAGTTTGTCCAACAGTTCCAGCTGCAGCACCACATGCCAGGCGAGTTGTCACACTCAACTCAGAATCTTGCGCTAGACCAAATGGATTGGATTTAATTAACCAATCTTTCAAAGACTCGTACACAGCAAAGTTAAGACCTACATAAGGAATCTGGAAAACGCAGGGAAAAAAAATAAGAGTAAGAGAATATGAAGTCCAATAACCGCACTCAAAAAGAGAGCTTCCATCCAACATTATGAAGGAACTTTAGTGAGTCAATTATAATCATGAAGCATGCAGAGAATATTGCAGAAGAGTAACCTTTCATATCTCTATAAACTTGACGACCACCCTCCCCCCAAAAAAACAAAAGATGTAGGTGCAACATGACTTATTTCACCCCCTCCCCCTTTCTTCAGCTAACTATCTTCAACATAGTACTTACCATAACCAGGTAAAACCTTATCACCAGACCACAGTAGTAGTGCTTATTATCAGAATTCATCATGAAGCATGTCAAGGACATTGAAGAAAATCTTTTCTTGTAGTTAAAACTGTTCTGTGAAGCATGTAGAAATTCTGTGAAATAGTAATGGTGACAGTAGAAGAACAATTACAGAAACATATTTGAAGAGTTTCTATCCATCAATAAAATTGAACATGCCAGTTTTAGGTGTAAGCTTAAGATGCCCTACAGCCCCATGTTGCTCCTAACTATGTTCTGCACAACTAACACAATAGATACTATCTACCTACAGATAATAACCACCAAGACCCTAGTCACATTCACACATCCTTGCTAATATCCACCCACATCTATAAGCAGTGCAAAAAAAGGATTGCCATTAAATTATCCCCCAAAAAGGATGGACACTGAAGGGACAACAAAATATCAAGTTTTCGTGCTTCAAAGGCTCTCCCAACTGCAGCCTGCAGGTTCTATATTGTCATCATCAAATACAATATGAATTGCCCACAAAGCCAATAGTGAAAGCATGATATTAGGATTTGTGATAAACTTTGTCTTTATGATCATGACTATAATCATCAACTTCGTAAAGAGAAAAGAAATTTTTGAAAACATTACTCACAACTCCAATGACTGAAGGAAGCCAGCCCTTATATAAAGCACGTGGGCCTTCTTCCCTAAGCACGGTTGACAGAGCATGGAACATCCCTCTGTACTGGTAAGGGGACTTCTCTGTCTGCAAATAATAGGAAAAGCATACTATTAAATATTAAGAGCACAAAGAACATGAAGAAAATTAATATTACATCTTCTCTGCAAGTAATTTTGCCACTATATTAAGTACTGTTAATTTTATGCATGTGCAGCTATAACTCTGACCCATAGCAAGTAAAGCAAACAGTTGGTATACAGAAAATATATAAGTCAAAAAGTACCTGTACAGTTATCCTGCCTCGAACCATGTCCATTGGATAAGTTGCAGACATGGCAATTATTCCAGCACATGCTCCAGCTCCAAGACGCAAAACTGGAGTCAGCTGAGCATCCTCTGTAGAAATTACGAGAAAAAGTAGTTAGAACACCAGAGGGCTTTTTATAACTGAGTTTTTTTTTTTTTTTTTGGGACAAAACTGTTTCTTTTTATTAATATTGATCGTTAATTTTCATAGATACATTTGTCAAAAAATCAATATCGAAAAAGCAGCAATTACCAACCTAAACCTGTGCTCCCCCTCACCCAACACCCAAAAAAAAAAAAAAAAGGAAGATATCCAGAAGGGAAAAAACAATAAACACAGACATACCATTTCCAGTTTGCTGCCGATACAGCTGCAGTATAACTCTGAAAAAAATTAAAAAAGAAGGACTGGTCAGTAAAATAAAGCAGGGAGAGTTAAAAAAATGCCAGATGCATTGAAGTAAAAATTGAAACTTCTTTGCCACTAGAGTGAAGGTTCTTAAATGAAACTACTCCATAAAAGAAAAATGTTCAAAGAGAATTGCAGAATCCAATTTGCCATCATTACCAGTTTATTGGCTTAACAGTGCACCAGAATGAAAAGACAACAAAAGAAAATGCTAAACTATAGAGCAATCAGTGCATCGCTGTATATCTAAAGGAACACTTACTTAGAAGCTTGCTCATAACTGAAGAACTTCACTGCAGAATTGGGGACAATTCTGTTAGCACAATTAGTACCATTCCTTTGAACAGTCCACGAAAACCTTCAGTTCTCCATATATATTTTAGACCTTGAACTGTTCCACTGTATTTTATGTTGTGGGGATTCTGGACCTGTTACATGGCAAGGGCCAACAACACATCACATGCATGAATCATCCCAGCATATACAAGTAAGAAGAAATGATAGCAAAACCTCCCATTTAGATCTAAGCAACTAACGGTATGTTTGATTTAACTTTTGGAAAAATTACTATTGAAAGAAAATCTTTTAAAAGAATTACTTCTAGAGAAATTATTTTTAAAAGAACGATTTTATTTGGTTTGAATCTGTCAAAAATAAGTTTAAGAGAATGATTTTTATTTGAATAAGATAAAATAAAATTATTTTTTGTTGTTGATGTGAGAGTAATAATAAAATTCTTTCTTGAAAGGCCTTTTCTTAAAATGAAAAGTATCTTCAAGGATACTTATCCGAAAAGGCTTTCTGAAATTCCAAAAGCGAGTTTAAAAAAATATCTTTATACACGCAAACACATTAATTATTGTGCATTTTTATTCTCCTGCCAATAAAAGGCTTTTTGACCTCCACGGTAAACCAATCGAGTCCTAAATAAACTAACCTGTAGCAAAATTTTCAGACGTTCCAGTGGAGCAACAGCTGTTCGTGATCTGCTTAGATACAGAAATGTTCAAGTCAGTTAAAGAACAACATAATGCAAAAAGGATTTTAAAACTATTAGCTAGAAATAGTTTCCAGGAAAATCTTCACCTGGTAATAATTTCAGAGCAATGCAACGCTAGTAAGGCATACATAAATTATCAAAACAAATTCACGAGCTATAGGAAGTCACTAACTTGATTCATCATATCACTGGAAATGGAGGTTTCAATACAAATCGTTGTCATGCGAACTTGAACAATTTATCTCATGAAACATAACTATATGAGCGTAAGACAATGAAGCTTCTTACAAAGCCCCAAAATCCGAGTGGTTCTACTGCTAGACACATGATCTAATCCAACTAATCCAACTACAGGCAATCAACAGAAGCTTACTTTGCAACTTCGCAGGGTATATTTTTTTTTTGGAAGAAATAAAAAGAGGCGGGTGCTTCATTGTTCCCAGGCAATGAAACAAAAAAGTTTAATTATTGATGCAGCAGTGTCCTAACCCCACCCAGCATCGAAATTACCGGAAAGAAAGATTAACCCTATCAGGAAACCAATGGAGCAATAAAAATCGAATGAAAACAACTTCCAAATTCCAATTAATCAATCTTTATCGCTAAAGACAAACCAAATAATAGAGAAAAGAGGAGAAGACATACACTCCTCCAGCGACGCCTCCAGCGACGAGCGACTTGCAGATGCTGGTTAAAGCATAGCTGGGAGCCTTGACGCCTTCTCTCGCAAGCTTGGCCTCCTCCGCCAGATTCACGATCTTCGTCTCCGAAGCCATTACAATACAAAAACCCTAAACCTAACCTAACACAACCAAACCTTGTAAGGGAAAAAATAAAATAAAAAAGAGTAAGAGGAGTTACGGGCGTCGGAGATTGAGATCTCGCGTTATCAAACAGAGGGCGATTAACGTAGAGAAGTGATCATTTGGTAAAGACAGACATAGAGAGAGAGTGAGACCACGGGCACAACCACAACCACAACCACAACAGAGAGCTGAGTCTGAGTGAGTGACGGCGTTTGTTACAGTTGCTCTGTTCCGTATATTTAGTAATACAGTACACGCGTCCACGTGGAATCTCTCCTCTCGTGTGGGAAAAGCCAATTTTCTTTCCTTCCCCTCTGAATGGCAAGAAATTCTCGCCGCTACATACCCCAACCTGTCGATATTTAGGGGTATTTGTTTGGAATTTTTTTAAAAAAGAATTATTATTTTATTAAAATAAATTAATTTTAGTATATTTAAAAAAATTTTAAAATGTTATTTTTAAATTTAAAAATTTTTTTTTTAAAAGGTGAAATAATCGCATTTCTATTTATTTGGGTATTAGATTATGACACAAACTTTTATTTTTATATAAAAAATTAATTTAAATATATTAACAATATAAAAATTTTTATGTTATCATTCACTCAACTAAATAATACATCAAAATTAAATTTTTATAAATAATACAATAAATTATATTTATGTTTTTATATATTGTGCAACATTTATTTATAAATTAATTCTTATATTTCACAATAACTATATGCCAAGCTCACATTAAAAATAATTATATGTATTGAAATTAAATAAAATTTTTATGTAAAAACTAAATTGAAATTAAATATCACATAGCATGACTAAAATTATATTTTAACCAAATTTTTAATACTTTAAGTTTTGAGTTTAATTAATTAGTTAGTATAAAATAATTTATATTATATCCAATTATATGTTATTATATTATTTAATAAATTTGAAAAGATATGCATTTGTTAACTTATTTACTGAATTATAAATGCAAAATTGGATGATATAAAATAATTATTACATTAAAATTAAACTCTCAAATTTTATTCAAACTGATTAGACTTGATCCAATTGTACTATTCACATATTATTTTTATTGAAATAAATATAATATGGAAAGAGTAAATAAAAATTTTTGTGGGCGTCTACTTTTTAAACTTTATTTACTTTTTTAATGCAAGTTTAGTATTTTAATTTTTTAAAAAAATATTTAACAATTTACATTTTTTGTCAAAGATTAATTTATATATACTAATAGTGCAAAAAAATTTTATATTATCAATCAATAAAAATGTAAGAAAGTGTCAAATTATAGTAAGTCTCTTACTATAATGGGTGGTTATCTAATATTATTTGACACATTTTTACATTTTTCTTAATTTACAGCATCTTTTACACTATAATATATATAAATTAAACTCTTTTCATAGTTTTTTTTGTTTCTAAATACGAAATGAAGTTTAAAAACAAGGGTGGGAGGGAACAGCATGTAAGAAAACTCGGGTTCCTTTCATCGCTAAAAGTATTGATGTCTTAATTAGAGGCATCAAAACCAATCTTTATCACAATATACTTGATACTATAGATTATCGTATCTTAGAACTAATTACACAAGCTAAAAAAGTAATACGTTAAATTTTAAGATGAATATTAATAATGGTGGAAATTACAAATAACATCAACTTTGCAAATATATGATTGATTGTAAAAGTTTGTTTAGGATATGTTTGAAATAAAAAAAATTAGAAATGATTTAGTTTGTAAATCAAATTATATATTTAAAATTCAAAAAAAAAAAGAAAGGAATTGGTTTTTCAAATCAAATAGAATTTATTTTTTATATTTTGAAATCCAGTCAATTTTGTTAAGATTTGATGGGATATGAGTTGATTAGAACTTTTAAATATTTAAAATGACAGTTTTGCCAATCTTGATTAATGCAGCGGCAACAAAACCGCAACCATTCGATTCATCTCCTCCTAACACTGACCTGAGCAATCTCCATTGCTGCAAACGCAACCACATGCTCATTCGATTCCTTTCCTTGCACTCTGTCTTCAGTTTTCGAGCGTCACTGCGTTCATTTTTTTTCTTTATTCGTTGATGAAAGGCTGAGAGAGAGAGAGAGAGAGAGAGAGAGAGAGAGAGTGCGGTGTGTGCGTAAGCTGTCAGAGAGAAAGAAAAGGAGAAGGAGAGAGAGAGAAAGGAAGGAGGGAGGAAGAAAGGGGGAGGGAGAAGAAAGGAATAAAAAAATAATATAATAAAAATAAAGATATAAAATAATAAAATTAAATCAAATTAATTTTAATTTTAATAAATTTTTAATATAATAATAAATTTTTAAATTATTTCAAATTTTATTTTTATAATTTATTTTAAATATAATCTTTGATTTATAAATTAATTCAATTTTATTTCATTCAAATTAAATTAAATTATTTTCAATTTTTTTATTCCAAACACACTTGAGTTCTAAAGATAAAAATAAAATTGTAGGGTATATCAAAAATTAAAAGAAAAAGGAAAATTGTAGGGTTATTAATTCTTATAAGTAGGAGGTAATTCACGAAAAAAAAATGGAATGGCGCTCACCTAAATTTACGTGAGGTGTAATCATGCCCCTGAATAATATTAGAAATATTTAAACATCTCAATTATATAGTATTCAACAGTTGTTGGTAATAATACTAGTCGAGTAGTCGCTGAAAACTAACAAAATATTTTATTGTCTTTTTAAAATTATTTAAGATATGTAATAACAACTCTCAAAATTGAAGTATCATGCTTTTTTTTCTTGATTTATAGTACCATATTTAATACGGGTTGTTAATTTGTTTATAATTAATTAAATGATTGAAGGGTTACCAGTATTATTATAAATCATATGCTAATTTTGCATTCATCTTGTTCTTCTATATAGAGTTCTTATACATCTCAGCTTGGATCATTCGACCTGTATACTAATTGGATTGATCTAAATTAAAGCGATAGTTAAGCTGATTAGTTTTTTACTAAAAAATTAAAAATCATATATAATAAATTAACAATATTCAAATTATATTTAGTTTTTGAAAAACATAATTAATATAAAATTATATGTAAAAATAATTAAATATATTTTAAACAAAGTTGACAAAAATCAATTTCATTATAAATATTTTTAAGGAAATTTCTCCGATACCCCACCTTTTTTAGGGGTATCAATACCATTAGGTTTCTATGTTTATTATTTTTACTGGTTAAAGTGTTCTACCAGTTTTTCCCTATTTTTTAAATCTTATTTTTAAAATTGTTATCAGAATTATCTGATATTTTAAACAACCCCAAATAACGATTACTTATATTTTGCATCATATTCATCCTTCATCCACAACACCTGCAAGAGTGTTTCTCATACACAAGAAAGAAAAAAGTGCAATATTGTCATGAACCTATGTATGAAAGCCATAATGCAAATTGTTAGCATATGCTATCCTCATTATTTTCAAACGATTCTTCTGGGTTTGTTTCACACGGAACAAAATCTGAGGCAGCAAATTAAAATGAACAAGAAGGAATTGTTTGGTTTCTTCACTCTTTGTTTCTCTTTACTTTGTTCTTTATTTTATACAATACAATATTTTGATTTCACGTGAGCGATGTTAGCATTAGAAACTTTAGAACACATTTTGCATTGATATGGAATCGGGCTTGAGGATTGAATTGTAAAAGTGTTTGAATTGCTTACATTTCCGAAATTAAGCAAGAATTGGGGATAATGTCACAATTTTAATTAAATGTGTTTATTTTATTGAATCAATGAGTTATCGGTTAATTTCAAATTTTATATTAAATTTATAATATAAAAAACCAATTACTGGATGACATATATACAAGAGTATCAATACCCATTTAAAGATAAGGGTACCGAAAGAAGAACCTATTTTTAAATGTAATTTTAATTTTTTGTTACAGATGCAAATGTAAAGTTTGCATATTGTTTTGGTCGCTCTTCCAAGTCGGAACTCCTATAGCTTGCTCAGCGTAACAGAAACCTACAATTTTCGACGCCGTATGTTTGCTGGCTCCTCTTCAATGGCTGTGTGGACCACATCCCACCAGAGAAGCTTCGCAAAACCCTTCAATTCATATCCGCTTTTTTACTCTTTTAAAACAAAAAAAAAAAAATTATCTACATATACACACTGACATAATATTATTTTTAAAAATATTCTTTTTTTTAGGGTATAGATAAAACGATTTAGATTACATCGATTTATAAATAATTACCGATACAAAAAATTCGATTTAACTCAAGTCAATTTATATACTCTTCATATGAACAGTATATAAATTTGATTTATTTATAATAAAATAAAATTTATAAATTATTTATTTCATTAATTTAGAATTAGAATAAGATAATTAATAATCTTGATTAATAAATTTTTATAATAATAATTAATTAAAAAAGTGTAAACAATTTTTTTAATTTAATTATTATTAATTTTAATATTTTAGTCTCAATTTTTTTTTGGTGAAAAAATTTAGATATTTCAGTTACCTAGTCTAAGATATATTTGCATGATATAGGCTTTTGACATATATCACAAATTCGTAATTTTGTGTATGATCGTCTATTGATTAGTGTTATTTTTTATCGACGGTGGCATCCTGAGATGCCGTCTCGATCCAAGAGTGCATTATTACACTCTAGAATATTGCTTTACAGCAATGGTTGCATATTGATAGGGAGCCAGTCAGTTAGAGTATTTTGAAGGTAATGATATACTTAGTTTATGTAGTGAACTTAGATCCAATTAATCTCTTATTGGAATGTGGATAATATTATAGTCAAATAAGGAAACCTAGACTATAATAAAAGCACATAAAAATTAATAATACAAATTATATAAAAAAAATACAAAAATAAAAAAATAGCCAAAACACCTTTAAACAGCATTTTTTGAGACCAAAAATGGTAGCAATCGGCTGCCACACTTATGGCCTCATCTGAGACTTTCTAGAAAGGTATAATAATAGCAAATCAGAGTTCCGAGTTCAAAGTTATACTCATTTAAAGCTTTACTAACTATTTAATCTTCATGTGTGAACAATTAAGGTTACATAATTCATGTGTTTAGAGTTTAAGATTTTATACATTAATCGAATTATGTAGTTCAGTGGACAATGCATTACTTGAATTATGCAATTTTGTACCCATATTATGCAAATATATCCTAAGCTAATTTAATTGTAATTCAAATATCTAAATTTTTTTAATAAAAATAATTTTGAGACTAAAATATTAAAATTAATAATAATTAAATTAAAAAAATTATTTATAATTTTTTAATTAATTATCATTATAAAAATTTATTAACCAAAATTATTAATTATCTTATTCTAATTTTAAATTAATAAATCAAATTTATACATTGTTCGAATAAACAGTGTATAAATTGATCTACTTTAAATCGATTGGTATACTATTCAAATGAATAGTATAATAATCGACGAAGCTTAAATTGATTTGAATAGTATAATAATCGATGTAACTTAAATTGATTTTCATGTTTTTAAACCCGAAATCTAACAATAATAAATCGATGTAACCTAAATCGATTTATCAAAGTTGCAAAAAAAAAAATAACATTTTGAAAAATAATGTAAAATCGGTGTATATAGGTACATAATATTTTTTTATTTTATATCAGTAAAAAAGCATATCCATGTCCTAAAAAAAAAAAGAACAATATTTTTTAGTCTATTATTATATTATATATGAAAATTTTCAAGAGTAAATAATCGTTTTGGTCCTAATATTTTAATATTGATATCAATTTAGTTCTGAAAATTTTTTTATATCAATTTAGTTCTAATACTTTAAAGTTGGCATCAATTTGGTACTTAAGAAAAAATTGACATCAATTTAATCTTAACACTTTAAATTTTGACATCAATTTAATCATAACAAATTTTTTATAAAATCAAATCTCCCATCGAATCATCAGTGAACAACTAAATTGATGTCAAAATTTATTTTAAAACTAAATTAATGTTAATTTTAAAATATGAAAACTAAAAAAAAATTTACTCTGTTATTTTATTTGTTACTACAAAAAAATAATATCTTTAGGTTGATTTTTTTTTTGGTAAAGTTTATAAGAGTTTATTATTATTTTTTAAAAGAATGAAAATTACATCAATTTTGATATTTATTATCTAATAGAAACGAATATATATATATATACACACACAACAGAAAATAAAAAAGAAAAAAAGAAAATTAATCTCTCAGATAAGGAGGTTCAATTGCGGGCTTGGGCAAGGCCAAATCTTCAATTTGGTTTGAGAAAATTCAAATTAATTTCTTCCATATCGGATAAGTTGGGATTTTTTTGTTGAAACAAAAATAAAATAATTTTAATTTTAAAATGTCGTAAGTGTTAAAGAATTTAATTTGATCATTTTATTTCGTATTATTATTTTATTGAGATAACTACATAAAATATTAAATGCATAAACTAGTATAATAATATTTTATTAAATATCATTTTTTTAACATTTCTAGTGTATTAAAATTAAGTTTAATAGAAATAATTAATATTTGATAAAGATGCTTCGAAAGAATGGAACACAAACTCTAGAGTTCAATAGGACGAGGACAACATAAAACTACAATTGACATGTAAAGACAAAAAATAATAAATAAAATTGACATGAAGAGAAACTTCCATGGATAGTGGATTTTCAGAAAATTAATAGAGAATAGGTGGTAAATTATGCATGAATGCTGAAAGGACTTCGAAGTTCGAATTCAGAAAATTGTCGTTATTGTTTATTTTTTTTTCATAGTAATGATTTTATTTATTAATTAATTGTCACTTTTTTGAGGACAAATTAATTAATGAAAAAACAAGACAACCTTTTTCTTTCCACGCAGCTTTTCTCTCTTTATCTGGCTATTTTTATATTATACATTTTGTATATGATATTAATGATCATTCTTCCTAACATTAAATCATTTCGGACTCAAACCTCTAATATTTCTTACAAAGAGCGAACATTTTAATTTAATTCAATTTAATTTACTTTCTACTAAGCTTGAGTAGGAGGTGAGAAATAAAAACCGCGTTATGAAAATCACTTTTGAAAACCAAAGCAAAAGTTAGTAGTAGGTTTTTTTATGGATTAAATTAGCAATATGTTAATCTAATAATCTTGTTAAAATTTTACTCTTGGCGACTGATGACGCTTTTATCAGTATGTCTTTTTCTTTTTAATGAAACTTTAATTTACGTGAATGTATATATACCAATTAATTATATTGACGTTCAATGCTGCTTAGAAGGAAAATAAATGACCCAAACTCATTCATGAAGAATTTGATATGACACGAGGGGTATCCTCCACCACCCACACACAATGATGAACAGCCACCATAAAATTTATTTTGATTTTATATTTTAATGTGTCATTGACGGTCCGCGCATGAGTGCATCGCTACTGCATCGTCGCGGTTTTGTGGTGCAGAATCTATGTAGCGCATATTTCTTTTACTTTTTATAGAATTTCGATGCTTCTCCTAGCAAACGCGTGACGTCAATCTGTTTGATGAGGATGTTTGTCCGTAATTCTAGAGTGGAGGGATCAATTATCAACCTCAAACTCTTTCATGTGATTGCAATATTATTATAATTTAATATAAAATATTCACATATATTTAATTATTTAAATTAAATTTAATATTCTATAATCATTTCATTTTAACTATTAACAAAAAATTATTATAATATTAGGGGCTTAATAGGCACGATTGTGCATGTCAAGCCGCATTTTTATTTTTAAATTTTTTGGTATTAAGATAACTCAATACATATGTACATCTATATTTCTATATTTCTAAATTTTTTATTAATGTTGGCAATTAAAATGAAAGATATGACAATGGTTCCTAATCCTTTAGTACTTTTTTTAAGAGTGTAAATGAATAGAGTTAAAGAGAGTATTTAAAGATGGACCCCAAAAAAACAAAAAAGAGTGTACTTGAATTAAACGTTTGATACAATGTTAGATTATTTTACCAATAATATCACGCATCCAATGTTAGATTATTTTGACAATAATACCATGTTAGAATATTTTAACAATACTATCATGCATTGAATGATTATTTTTACAATTCCGAATCCTATCGCTGCTCTAGTCTAATTTACAATCACAACCCATGAATAATCATAGGCAAAAATAAATCATATGGACCTCGTTCAATGCTAATCCTCAGTGCATCTTCTGGCTACCTGTACCTAACTATGTCACAAAATGAAAGGCATTATTATTAAGTGCTTGTTTGGATATCTGTTGGGCAGTGGTAGAAGGCCTTTTACCAGAAGGAAAAGTAATTTGTACAGTATATATTGTATTTGGTTTAACTTTTTATTTTAAAACTTCCTTCTTCAGTGGATAAAAGACCTTCTATTCGAAGTGCTTAATAACTTGTTTTTCATTCTAAGAAATGAGAATGAGAAATAAAATTATTGAAGTACCCTTATTTATATATCACCAACCGCTGTAAGTCCCCTTCACTCAAACACAATCACACAAATATAACATGTGATGATGGAATCCCGTGGATGTAAGGATCCAGAAACCCCAGGCACATACTTTGATAGAAAACAAGATATAGAATAAAGACCCTCCCTACTAAACTCTCAAGAAACCTGTCCTTGGAAACGTAAATAACAAGGAAAAGATAAAAAATTCTGCATCACACAGAATAAAATGAGGAAAACCTCACAACTGTATTGGTAGTCAAACCATGATAAAAACTATATGATAAAATTCTCCTGTCTATAGGCTAAGTTGCCTATTTATACATAAATTCTAAAACTAGAAATTATCTAATCCTATCTAAAAGATTTGATTTGAAACTAAAACTTAAAATTAAAGATATGATTCTATTCTAAAAGATTTATTCCTAACTAATTTAAATCAGATTTGATCTTTATAGATTAGATCAGATTTGATTTAAATCTTGAAGGATAAATTAATTCAATTCAAATCTAAACAAATCTAGACTAAGTCAAAACAAAAAAAAAAAAAAAGAATTTAAACGCAATCTAAACATATTTCCAACATAATCAGATTGCTTGTTCTCCAAGTTACTTTAATTAAGCTTGATTCCTTGATCTCCAAGTAACTTGAAATGAGGTCTCAGATTCCTTGATCACCAAGGTAGAACCAACTTGCTAGAAACATGCTCTTTTCCAGTGTTAAAATGACCAAATTACCCTCCTGAATATGTATCATTCTCCCCCTCTTCAAAAAGATTCTTCCTCGAATCTTGCTTTTGTAATCTTCAAAGACATCTCCACCATTATCTTCCCTTCGTGAACCCATCTAAGAACCTGCAAATGAAAAACCTCACTAACACTCTCCTCTCTTTTTTTTTTCCCTTTTTTTTTCTCTCTCTTTGTTTTTCCTTCTTCCTTTTTCTTTTTTTTTCATTTTTTTCCTTCTTTTTTTTTCTTTCTTTTTTTTTTGCTTTTTTTTTTTTCTTTTTGGACTGAATATACCTCAAATACAAAAAAAAAAAAAATGTGGACAAAGTAAACACAATAATTAAGGAAATGAGACTCAAAATGCAAAGAGAAGAAAAAAACTAAGGAAATAAAATTAACAAAGCGGAAACGAAATAGAAACAAAGGATAGTAAACATAGGGTTTTCCTACTAGACCTCTAAGAAACCTGTTCTTAGCAACCTAGATCAAAGGAAATAATTTCCCTACTAGACCTTCAAAAAACATGTCCTTGACAACCTAGATCAAAGGAAAAAAAATTATGCTTATAATCCTCACCTTTTCTGATTTCTTCTCCTTTTTTTTTACTTTTTTTTTTTTGGATCTAAACTAACAATAAAAAGACAAATGCTAGATAGAGAAGAAACATAGAGATAGATAAAGACGCGACAGCAACATAAAAGGATAGAATGCACAAACAGAAAAAAAAATAAGAACGCAAACGGACAAGGAAAGAAGATAAAAGATAAACATAAAAGACAAAGATAGATAAATAGGAATTTATCTAGATCTTGCTTTGAATACCAAATGATGATGGAACCCCGTGGATATAAGGATCCAGAAACCCCAAGTATATACTTTGATAGAAAACAAGATATAGAATAAAGACCCTCCCTACTAAACCCCCAAGAAACCTGTTCTTGGAAACGTAGATAACAGAGAAATCCCTACTAAACCCCCAAGAAACCTGTCCTTGGAAACGTAGATAATCGGGAAAAGATAGAACATTCTGCATCACACAGAATAAAATGAGAAAAACCTCACAACTATATTGGTAGTCAAACCATGATAAAAACTATATGATAAAATTCTCCTGTCTATAGGCCAAATTGCCTATTTATACATAAATCCTAAAACTATAAATTATCTAATCCTATCTAAAAGATTTGATTTGAAACTAAAACTTAAAATTAAGGATATGATTCTATTCTAAAAGATTTACTCCTAATTAATTTAAATCAGATTTGATCTCTATAGATTAGATCAGATTTGATTTAAATCTTAAAGGATAAATTAATTCAATTCAATTCAAATCTAAACAAATCTAGACTAAGTCAAAACAAATAAAAAATGAATCTAAACGCAATCTAAACATATTTCCAACATAATCAGATTGCTTGTTCTCTAAGTTACTTTAATTAAGCTTGATTCCTTGATCTCCAAGTAACTTGAAATGAGCTCTCAGATTCCTTGATCACTAAGGTAGAACCAACTTGCTAGAAACATGCTCTTTTCCAGTGTTGAAATGACCAAATTACCCTCCTGAACATGTATCAACATGTTTTCATTAAGCTGCCACAGGTACCACCGTTGGGTCACCATGTTACCATCGCTTCGGTCGCATCGTCGCATTGCCATTGCTTCCGCTGCGTAGTCAATCGTGCTTTTGCCTTATCGCCGTGGCTTCTTCTATCTGGGTCTCCACTGGTTGCCAGCACAATGCGATGGTAGGGGGTTGTCGCAACTCACATCAGGGTGGGGGGGTTGTGGGGATAAGGGTGTTGGAGGGATAAGGATGAAGATGAAGAAAGAATGAGGGAGAAAGATGAGGCGATGAAGTGATATGAAGAAGAAGAAGAAGAAGTAGAAGGAGATAGAGCGTAGATGGGTTGGGGCCTTGGGGGGCGGCTGAAAAAAGAGAATGGGAAAGGGAAAGTTTAACTAGGAAGAAATGGAGATTAGGCTACGGTGGGTGAGGGTATTGGGCTCCTAAACATAGCCCATATTCCACTCTTTCTTTAAAACAAAAAAGAAAAAAATAAAGGTTGGTAATTATGTTGTATTATATATAAAAAAAGGCTATTAATGAAGAGGTTGTATTTAATTAAAATACTAAAATAAAAAAATTAACAATAATTTGAGAGTTAATTATCTTTTTAGTGTCAAAATATTTGAATAGAATATAGTAAATGGTAGCCGCCCAAAGTAGGAACTAGTGAGTGTTGTTATTTATAATAATATTTATATTTTGGAATACTTGTACAAATAGTTTGTTTGTATAAATTAAATTGGAAGCATGCAATATTGTTATATTTTTTTAGTATCTTTTTATCTGCATTTGAATGTAGAAATATAATTAGTTCATAATTTTTTTCCTATCAATTATTTCATTTTAAAAAATGATTTTAGGCAAAAATTATTTTAAAAATATATAAAAATGTTGTATTTAATTAAAATACTGAAATAAAAATTTTTTAATGATAATTTGAGAATTAATTATAGTTTAGTGTCAAAATATTTGAATAGAATATAGTAATTTATATTTAAATTATATTATGTCTATTTTGATAAATATATCTTTAAAAGTAATTTTATTTTTTCCTATCCAAACAAAAATACTTCTCTTAAACTTATTTTTGAAATACTCAAACCAAACATAAATACTTCTTCTAAAAAACCTTATTTTAAAAGGTCTTTTTATAAAAGATATTATTTTAAAAAAAAATTTCTCAAAAGTTAAACCAAACACACCCTAAATCTGCGCCATCAAGTTTAATCATGTACAACTGCTTTTCACATTAGCAGTGTATTGTGAAAAAATCTTTCAATGCAAATCACCCTCACACACCATAGAGATATCTTCAGTAGACAACATCATTGGAATCTCCGCTGAAATAATGTTGAGCACTCTCACTTTCTGCATTAAAACAATATACGACTGAGAAAACTATTAAAGTATACCTGATTAAGTTTCCTAGGAAATCAAAGGCTAAAAACAACTGAATTTGCTTCACAGACATATACCTTAATCCTCTCTTCTTGTCAACACCTTGTGAAATGTGGAAACCATCAGAAATCTAAATTCGGCTTAGTCACGATAGATTCTTATTGAATGCAAAGATAATGGTGGGTTACAATGAAAAGAGAAGACAGGTGATCGTGTGAGTATAATGTGTTAGTGAAAAAGTCACCGAGAGAAAATAGAGCAGTTAGCAGTTAATTGACACGGAATGAAAAACTGTTTCGGAATGTGGGATTGTGCATTGTATATGATTACAATTTTAACCATGGCTAGAAAGGGGGGAAAGCTTGAAAAATGGATAATATCTTAAAATAATAGGGATAAAATTGGAAAGAAATTGTGACCAAATGGCAGTGTGTATATATATATATATATATATATATATATATATATATATATATAAAACAGTTTTACATTGTCAACTAATAGAAATGGTGAAAAGTGTCAACTCATACAAATAATCATCCATTATAATGAGGGATCGATCGTGATTTCTCATTTTTTTCTATTTTTATTAGTTGAGAGTGTAAAATTATTTTACACTGTCAATACATACCAATTAAATTATATATATATATATATATATATATACTAGCCGCTTAATAGACACTGTTATGCCTATTAAGCCGCATTTTTTATTTTTAGGGGATTAGTATAAAATCATATGCTTATATATAAAAATTGTTTGAATAAATTCAGATGAAACAAAGAAAATAAGAAAACATACATAAGAATTATTGTGTTTGTCAACTCACAAATAAAAAATGAAATATTTACAAATGTCATTGTTGTTTTCAAATATTATTGTGTTGGTTTGCCCTCTCTATGGCTTTAATTGGGAGTCCAAAATGTGAATTCATAGTTAAAGCATTTTTCATTTCCCTGCATTTGTTCAAAGAAATTCTTTATGGTTAATATTTTTTTAAAAAATTAGTGATAAGAATTTGAAAAAAAAAATTATCAAATGTATACATATGTACCTGGTAAAAATTCTTCTTAACTTTCTATACATCTCATCATCAATGAATCCTTGAGTTTTGAAAAACTGTAAAATAACTTTTTTTTTTTTAGAAATTGATAAGAAGTTAAAGTTGAATTTACTAACTAATAATAATAGATGATAATAAAACCTATAGCATGCAGATATCTTGTTTTGCATGAAATTTTCTAATTGTACGCACAAAAAAAAAAAAAGAAAATTGACCAATTAAATTCATTATTATGATCAATTAACAATAAGCCTTATGACCTTGTTGTAAAATGGGACAAATTGAATAATAACTACTTGCAATCTTGAATTTGTCCATCATCATGTAATGCTACATCTGCATATTTCCTGCTTCTAAAGAGTAAATGAAGTTTATATATATGTTTATGTAGTTTTTTTATGCATAATAATCAATTATATTATACATAATTGGATAGACATATTGCATTATCGTTTATTCTTTTGGGAAAATAGTTCTTTTTTTATTATCTTCCAAAATTGAGTTTTATCTATTATTACTGTGACTCCCCAACCTAAGGAATAAATTTTGAGAGGATGAACCTATAAAAAAATGTTAAGATTAGTAAAATAGAATATTAAAAATATAATTTTAGTATTTGATTATATCATTTAAATATACCTTGTTATCAATCGCTTTAATTGATGCAAATATGACTGCTCATCTTTCCAAGTACTCCAAAGATTTTCAAATTCTCCCTTCTATAAATGATATGTGAAGTTATTTAAACAATTTTTGAAAAGACATTGAAAATGTTAATATAAATTAGCACTTACTTGTCTAACAAAGTACATGTCTAAATTCTTTTCTCTTAGCTCCTGACATAACTGGAAGAGTTCCTTGAATTTCAATTTATTTGCACATGAAGATAGTATATAAGTTTGCAATCATTTTAAGATTAATAATATAAGAATGTGCTATTATTTGAAATTTAGACTAATAAAGGAAGCTTATATATATGGAAAAAATATATTACATGAGAATAACATAAGAATGCACTATTATTCGCTAAATATAAATAAAATCAAGTGTGTATCAAATATACATTACCTGAGATTGAGATAAAAAAACTTCTTTAAACACAACATTCTTAGTGAATTCTCCATTATCTCCTTCAACTTTTCGTTCTTTGATTAGAATTTTTGTTTTATGTTGAGGAACACCTCTGGGTAGAGCAACCTATAATTGTCCATGGCCAAAAACATGTTTTGGAAGATAAATGCTGACATTGGGAATCGTCTGCCCTTGTGACTTATTTTTTGTTAGTGCGAAACTAAGTTTCACAGGAAATTGCTGTTTAATAAGCACAAAAGGTAGTCCTGCACTCTATTGTCTTATGTTTGATCCTGGGCAAAAAAGCTCTTTGTACAGAGTGATGGCCAGTTAAAATTTTGACATCCAACATGTTCAAAAAAGTTCCACAGCATAATAATCTTGTACCATTACATAAACCAGCTTTCGGATCTATGTTTCATAAAAGCATCAAAGGTGCACCTTTTTTGACCTTGAGAAGATGCGATGGCAAGCCACCTTGGGAAATGGAGTTTAGGTATTCCTGTTGATATAAGTTATTTGCATCTCTTTCAACCTCATCAAATGATATCAAATTGCACTATTCTCCCAAGAAACGACTTATAATTAGTTCATTAAGTTTTTGCACATCATGATTTTTCGATGTTAGTATAGCTCTTTCAACCATATAAGACGCATCCCATCCATGGGTTTCTAAATCTGAAAAAAATTCTTCTATGAGTTATTGTATTGCACTTGCTCCATCCCATGTTATTGCCATCTGGGGGGAAACATGTATCATATCATTTTCAAAGGTAGGTTCAGTACCATCTCCAATACGCATAAGATATTGTGCAAATTCAGAATCTTCTAATGATCGCATGTTTTCGCGCAAATGTAGAACTTTTGTATAAGCCCACATATGAGACTTGACAATATATGCTGCTATCATTTGTGACTTGCTCTCTTTAGTAACAACAGGGCCTTTCCACCGAATGGAGCATCACAGTTTAGAATGTCCTTTAATGTACGATCTAATGTTTCCAAAGCATATCTATTTAGCTTTGCCAAATTGGATTGCTTACTTATTGAGCATAAAGAAGACAGTTCTAGATTCATAAGTATCTTAAATTGGTAATGAGCTGTTCGACCACTAGGTAATAGAGTTGCAGTTATTCCAGACATGGCAATTGTTAACACAATATGTCCCTTACTCTTTAGACTTGCAATAAGAGCACGGTATAGGAATGTCTTACCAGTTCCACTTGGCCCATCCACAAAAAATACTTGACTTTGTTTTTGCTCAATGACATTCATAATTGTCCTAAAAGCAGCTGATTGATCAGCATTTAACTTGTGTGTAGCTACGATGTCTTGTAAAGGCACTTGGACCAACAACTCTTCTTGTATTACTCTTGGCGTTAAATTTTCTTCACAGCATCCAATGTTAAAGTTGGCAAATCATAATTTGTAATTTGCCTTCCATGTTGAATCAAAATGCCATTCAAATCTCGTAACATATTAGTCAAGCCTAATCTTGTGCTAGTACTTATTGATGGGTAATCTTCTACCATATGGGTAAAGAACTCATCCCATAGGCTTCTAACATCAGTTGGTTCACAAAATACTAATATGATAGCAAATAACCTCCTTAAAGCACACGACATTCGTACACTGGATACTTCAACCAAGCATTATATTCCAAGTCATCCAAGTCCATTGTGTCCAGCTATGCAATATTGATATGTTTATATAATAAAATTCATCATTATATTGCACTAATAAAAAAGAAATATAAACTTAATCTTAGCAAAATCTAGTGGAGTTAGTAGTGCCTACAAAATCTCCGTAAGGCAGCCCTTATGAAACCTATACCACATCATTCTAGTACCAATATCGTAATCATTTCCCCAACCTCCCCCCACAAAAAAAAAAAAAAAAAAAAAGCTGACTAGTAGTTGCTTACTACAAAACAATATAAATTTAAAATCGAAAACTAGTTTAGAGAATAATGGAGTTACAAAAGACGGAAGCCATGCCCCCACCCATTCTAAAGAAAGATAAAAAAATATTATTCAAGGTATTTTCATTTGCAGGACATGACCACTCAAATAATATCATAATGAGATCAACTCAAGGCAAATTTTCAGCATTTCCATTTCACGTAACCTCCTCATTGAAACCTGCATATAGAAGCAACACCTAAAATGAGTATATTCCAAATTAAGAATGATAAATTAACAATAAAGGAGAACCATTGACTATTTGTCAACCTGTACAATTGTCATAGCTAAACCATACATGAAATACATGACATTGACAACTAATACAAAGCTATACAGTTTAGTAATGTCAATATAGGATTTTTTTTTTGGCATTTTGTTTGCTTTTAGTGTATAGCACAGCCTACTGAAGAAAAATTAAAGGAAAAATTAACACTGCATTGGATGTCAACTTTAGGAACATTAACCTATGCAAACAAAGTGAATAAGTTATATCGGGTTTTTCAAACTTGCTACCCATACTAATATGGTCATTATGCCAACCACAAAAAAGTTTCAAGGGGACTTGCAAATGCAAATCCAATATACACAGGAAATGACATTACTGAACTGTACAGCTTTTTTTTATATAATAACTTATGCAGTGCCAAAAATGACAAACCAAAAGTAGTAGCTACTTGGAGCCTGAAATTGTGTACGTTTTTTAAAGTAGTCTTACATTCATAATAATTGTTGTGCCTATCAATTTTTGGCTTAATTGTCTCACTATGATTGGAACAAAATCAGTCGATGGGGGTAGTAATAATCAAGGCGTCATTCATTTTACAGACAATATTATGAATAAGACACTATAAAAAATTAAGAAACTGCACTACGTAAAGTCAATGGTTACACACTTACGCCCCATAGAAATTAAACATGGCAGCAATTAGACCACAATAAATGAAACAAAGACCATACATGTAAGCAATTAGCAATCATAGAGATGGAACACTTTCAAAGGAGGGAAGCAGGAACACAAACCTTCAAATGGGCAGCAGCCTTGTCCTTATCTTTGAAAACTTCAGTGGGCTCAACAATATATTCAACTCCTGTCTCAGCCCAAGGGATCTCCTCTAAGATCCTATGCCATAGAGCGCACATGGATCAATTATTAAAAAATATATAATAACAATAACAATAAACCACAATCTTAGAATCCCACCCTTGTATTCTCTGCATCGATTGATTCACTTCCCTGCCACTGGTACTAATACTCTGAGAACTTGAGGAGACCACAACAATTCTTTCTATGTACCTAGAAATTCGAATGGCACTATAAAATGTCAGCTTGTAACAAAAGCATTTAAAAAGTATATTCGAATTTATTACCTTCTTCATTCTTAGCGTGCAGAAGGCTAAGTGATTAAGTGTTCTCAAGAAATCATAAAAACCACTCTATTAGCCATGTTTATCATGTTAGGATATTTACCTAAATGTACTTTATGCAACATTCGTGCTGGATTTCCTGTCATTGAGGACTGAAATTTTTCTGACAATTGAAGCCAATCGTCAATTTTAATATGGCAGTTGTTTATTTTAGAGCAACTATGCCAAACATATATGATAGCAAAGTTTTGGTTGAATGCACTACAAAAAAATTAAATAAACAGAACCACTAAGAGCCAAATAGAACCAGTAAGAATTTTTCAAAACAGAGTCAGCAACTGTCAATTGAAAAAGAAAAGAACAGGAACAGGAAAAAAAATAAAAAAACACAACTCTCAACGGTAGACATAACACCCACATGATGTTGGACCATTCCCTTGGGTGAATGATGACCACGACGCACTTTTCCGGTGATCTTGCAGGGAACGTCGTGCGGCTTCTAGATCTTTTCCAGGGTGCGACTATATTGTTGGAGGAAGAAGTGGAGCGGAAATTGAAAGAGAGAGTGGCAGAGAAAGAATGTATGTGCGTAGGAGGCAGTTGTTGATATTTGAAAGGGTAAGATATAGAACGTGGGGGAAAAAATTTTCAAATGGGGTGATTAGAGCTGGTAACTAATGGAAGTTGTGGGGAAACACGGCGAGGGGGAGCGAGAAGAGTCCGAGCTTAGATATTTAGGTGTTCTCGACAGTGGTTAGTAAGTTAACGGACTTCTGACTATAGAATAATATATATAAGTCCGGACTTGAAAAAAAGTTCCAATGGATTTGGGAGAGACCAAAAACGGTTGTCACCCACAATCAGCTTTATATAATTGTATAGATAAATTAGAAAATATTAACATCATAAAATTTTGTATATTTAAAAAAATGAGAGATACATCTACTATAAATATAACTTTACATTAATTTTATTTATCAATATAAACAATTAAAGTCTCAAAATTTAATTATATATATATATATATAATTCCAAATGGCAGTCCACAATCATTAAACCAATTGATGTCATAATTACGTATTTTTTTATTTCTATAATTATTTCATCTTTATTTAGTTATAAATAAAGATGTATTTTGTAATATTTTATAACCATGTGTATTTTATATATATATGAGCTTGAAAGTTTTACATTAAATATAATTAATTGAAATGTGCAATTTTAAATATAATATTAACCAGCAATTAGTTGTGGCTGTCGTTAAAAATATTTAGTCATTTTAATCATGAAAGGAGTAGATATTCAATATTGTCTCCACGAAAAAAAAAAAGTCAATATTGCTCATGCTATTAATTTTATATATGACATCTATATCTAAGTAACTAAAATATCAGAAAATGCTATGCTATCCATATAAAATCACTATGGGCTCTAAAAACTCATGCTTGACATTAGTTAATTAAACAAATATATATGAACTAAGTAATTTTTAATTATGTTTCATAAGTTTTATTATAGATAAATACATTTTAAAAATAAAAGATATTATGATACTTAAAAAAAAAAGGAATATTTAAAATCTTATATTGAAATGGATTAATTAAACGAAGCAATAGTTTTTTTTTTAATACTTCAGAATGCACAAGAATGAAGCAATAGATTAAGGATTTAATTTATATATACTGATAGTATAAATTTTTTTAATATTGTCATCCAATCAAATACTCCCATTTATACGATTTTTAGAATAGTGGATATAAGAATCATACATATTTATTTATGTGGCAATATATAATTAAATAATAATATAAAATTTTTTTATACTATTAATAAATATAAATTAAACCCATAAATTAATATCAAATTAATTATATTTAATGTAAATAAAATAATATATTTAATGTCCAATTATAATAATATGACAAAAAATACGACGGTGAGGGTCGAACATACCACCCACAAGTTTCTAAACCAGTAAGCTAACCAAATATCGGCATCATACGCGCCATTCAAGTATTATTAAAGTAAAACAACAGCGCACTGTGCACAGGACACCTTGCATCAAATGCCACAGAGGAAAGGGTGCAGCAGGAAAAGGATGTCATTCCTAATTCAAAATACCAATAATTTAAACGAATATAAAGTAGCAACTAGCGATTCGTCTTCAAAGATTACTTTTCTTTTTAATTTAAATTTTCGGATTAGATGATTTGCAGAAGCGTCACTTTTAATATGCCTTTTTTAATGTGTTTGCCGCAGTATTGAGAAGGTTTAAATTATGATATGAAAAATATAAACTTTTTTTATTTTTATGGGAAGTATAAAATATTTTAAATATATTTAACAAAGGTATATTTTAATATGATTTCTAGTTTTAAATCATTATTTAATCAGCAATAATAAAAGTTATTTTTCGATCAAATTAAATCATATTTTATCTATTATCTATTACATGTTTAATGGGGATTCTCTCTCCTTTGGTGTCTAAATTTTGTAATTATTAAAATGCCATTTACAATATAACTTCCATATTTACAATTTCAAAAATAAGTAAATAACTACCCACATTTACACTAACTTCTTCAACTTCTCTTTTGTTACTTTTTTTTTTTCGCTTTAATTGTTTTACAGGGTATTGTTTGACCACCAGAAAATCGTTTCAAGTAACATTAGATAGAAATTTTATTAATTTTTCTTGACATTTGCATGAGGCTCGGTGATGGTTTTAGTTGTGGAAATAGAAGCGGACATCAAAAGTATAGTGGAGACGTAAAAATTTCCGCTCTGTTGTCTTGTCAATCCATAAAGGAAAGCATGCAGAAAGCCCGAAGTAAACAAGGAGCAGATAATAAACATTTGTTTGGGCTTGTGAAGGGAAGCACAGTAGCACTTGCTTTCATTTGGACTCGTTTGCATCTCGAGTGGGTAAAGTTGGGGTGTAATCCACGCGACAACTGGGCTGTTGACCAAACAAATTGAACTGGGCCTCGAAATCAATTTAATAATTGACTATTTACATGAAAAGCAGACTAATATGTACCCAACAAATCATCCCACAAAAGTTGTACCCAAAAAATCCAACACAACCAAACTGGACAAAATTTTTACAACCCGTAACGTAATCAACCCGAAAAGAACGAATTAGAGAACCCACAAGCCTTAAAAAATATATTTGGATTAACCCGGGCTTCGTTTTGTTTAAAATAACCAAGCCTACCAACTTCAATTAATCTAACTTGAAATAAGTTGGCCTATTATAAATATAAAACTCTATGAGTGTTATTTTTTTTAACTTTATATACAATATTTAAATCTAAAATCTTACTTAAGGAGAATAAATATTGAATTATTTGAATCAATAAAACGTAGGTGATTGATCTAGGCTATTAGACACTATATATATTCATTATTCAAAAGTAAGTTTATTTTCTTTTTTCAATATAAAAAAGGTGAGTTTAATTTTTGATGAATTCTAGACCCAATATTCTAACTATTAACTACTTTCTTTGCTTTGAAAAAATTGTCCATTTTTAAAATTTTATTTTTCACAAATAATTATCCTTTTAGCAAATTTTGGATAATATTAATTTTTTTTTTCTAATTATATTCTCATTAAATGAGGGAGAGAGAATAAGTAGAAAGAGATAAAGGAAGAGAGAGGATTAATTAATAAGATAATTTTATAAAATATACATAAATTTATCTAATATTGAGATTTTTTCAATCATTTTCTTAATCATATGTGTATTTAAAATTGGATAATTATTTCCAAACTGAGGTAGTACTAATATTGTATTCATGTTTCGAATCTCTAGATATTAAAAATAATTTTCTCCATCTACTTATAACTACCTTTTAAAGATTTTGGTATATAAATTAAAAAATTATTAAAATTATACAAATATAGAAAAAAAATTAGATTATTTTAACAAGTTTCCTTTTTTTAGAGAATTATAAAAATAATTATTACAAATAGGTGAGAGAATAAGAATGAGGGTAAAATTGAAAAAAAAATTAATTAATACTGCCTTAAAACTCTCAATTGAAAGATAATTGTGAAAAAAAATTGTTAAAATGACAATTATAAGTGGATGAAAGGAATAATTCACAAAGAATTGATTAAGATAATAAACAACTCTAATTTTTGGATTAAGGATGCAAGTGTAAAATTCTTGAAAACAATTATTATAAGTAAAGTACATAATTCTCATGCTCTGAGCCAAAATTAATTTTATAAGTTATTGAAATGAGTTGCATTTGTGAATATATCTCGTGATATTATTAAAAGAGTTTAATTAATATGCACTTACAGTATAAAATAGTATTACACTGTCAACTAATAAAAATAGAGAAAAGTGAGAAATTATGGTGGATTCTTCATTGTAATAGGTGATTATTTGTATAAGTTGACACTTTTCACTATTTCTAGTAGCTAATAATATAAAACTGTTTTATACTGTTAGTATATTTAAATTAAATTCTTATTAAAAATATTCAAAAAAAATATAAAACCTAATTCTTATTTAAAACTTTAGTAAGTTTTTTCTTTGTCTACACAAAGTGTTTGTTAAATAAACTAAAAAGACTCAATTTTCTTTATATCTCTACCTTTTCGAACAGATTTTACTGATGAGAATTATTGTTTTCCCCAAATCTTTAACATGTGTTGTATTGTGAGAAATTCAAATCTTCAATCAAGTTACATTTTTCTTTTTTAGTGGTGTTATTTGTACCACTTTAAAGTGGGACAACCTTCAATATCCATTCACAAAGCATGTAAAAAAAATTTATGAAAAAAAATGAAAAAGTGAAAAAACAAAAGGAAAGAAAAAAGAAATAAAAAGAGGGTGTCAATTATGCAAGAGAAAGTAGATATACAAAAAATATTTCCCCTTTTTTTCCCGTAGTCAAGTGCTTCCACCTCTATCATAAACCTAGGTGCGCCGTTCAATTCATTTGGACAGCCCATATCGAGTTTAGCGGCTATGGATATAGTCGTAAACATGTTCAAAGCAAAACTAACGCTAAAAGAGTGAAATAAACAAGAAGATTTGGTTTTAGCCTTTTAGGGGAGGCGCATTCTACGGTGCACTTCACTGGTCAAGGAGTGTGGTGTATCTTATAATCTGATGGTGAGATTATGAGGTGTATTGATGCACCAATCACCTATAATGTACTGTAGTAATATCTAATTTTAAGAAAATTTAAAAATATAATTAAATATATTTTAAAAATTAATTATCATATATTAATAGTATAAAATAATTTTATATTATCAGTATAATTAAAAAATTTTATCAATATAATTTTATTCTGTCAGTATAATTTTACACTAATAGTATAAAATTATTTTATACTGTCAATATAATTTTATACTATTAGTATATAAAAATTAATTTCTAAAAATTATAAAAATTTTGTCAATATAATTTTACTCTGTCAATATAATTTTACACTATCTATTAGTGTAATATTATATTGATAATATAAAATTATTTTATATTATCAATATAATTTTTTACTATTAATATATAAAAATTAATTTTTAAAATATATTTAATCATATTTTTTAATTTTTTTTAAATTAATATATTATTATAATATATCATAAGTGATTGATATATCAATACATCTCATAAATCTCTATTATTAGAAACACTACAATCATAAGGCACACTAAGTATCTTAGACTCTAAAGCGCATAGAAGTCGGAGGCTTTAGGAGATACTTTTTAGTTCAGAATTGAAGACTTCAAAATCCAAGAAAAATCCAAATGTGATGGATTAAACAAACAAAATATAGAGACAATGCATCATTTTATTGCACGGTAGGTAAATGAAGACTCGGAATCAGGTCGTTTTCTATCAATTACCTGAGATGGCAGTGGCGCATGATCTCTAGACCATTTAAGAGAGAGACCATGAAATGCATTGTTATTGTGGATGATGCTATGGTGCACCTTGTCATATAAAATGCACCATGCACTATTATTTAACCACACTTTTAAGTTTGACTAAATGCATTCTAAATGTGATTAAATACATTTAGCCACATCATCAAAGTGTGGTTAAATTAAACGAAAATCGTTTATAATTTTAGGTAGCCCCATTAATTCTTATTATTTGTTTGGGTGTCAGGTTGCCTTGTAACAAAATACTCTTAGTGAGTTTTAAACTCATATATTACATGATAAGTTCACTTATATAAAACTCAGTTTATCATGTAAGTTGCAGTTTGTAATTTAGACTTTGCTTTCCTTATTTCATATATATCCTTTTACACTAGCATCAAAGTTATTTTTTACTAGGTTTATCTACTTTGTCAAAAATTCCTAGATATAATTAGCATATCTTTTTTTTTTTTTTTGTTAAAATACAGATTGCTCACTTCAACTTTAACTCAAGAGTGTATATTATCCCTTAAGATTTTAAAATATGTAATTTACTTCTTTATAATTTATTAGTGGAGCATAAAACCTTTCCTTTCAAATGTCACTCGAGTAATTAGTTGCTTTATGTTGAAGGTGTTAATCAGTGATGTATACTTGTTTATACTTTTTCTAAAGTACACTTGGAGCAATGCTGACTCATCTCGCTATTGCAACACTAAATTAAACTACTCATGACCTTTACTTGAATCATGGTCAAACTTCTACTACGAGCAATCGCATTAATCGAAATTGATCACCCAAAATTACTTTGTACTAAACTCCAAAAAAATACAAGTACACTAAATTTGAGGCATTGGGAAGGGGGTGGAAAAAATGATTGAGAGAATAATTTAGATGGAATTTAAGAAGGAAGAATTTTAAGTGTCGCTAAAAAATTTTAAAACATAAATTACACCTTATAAAATTTCAACAGATAAAATACACGTGTGGAAGTTAAAAAGGATCAATTTTGTTATAGCCTATTTTTTAAATTAAACTTCAATACATACAGTTAAAGGAGGCTTATCATAGTTTTTAATAAATTTCAATCCATTCACGCATAGTGACACTTGAAAATCTAAAATGATTTGAAATTATATTATATACATAATAAAATAATAGTTTAATTGCTATGCACTGATAATATAAAAGAGTTTTATACTGTTATTCAGTCATTTGTTTGTGTTGTAAAATTTTTAAAATACTAGGCACTTGAATCAAACACTTTTGCTAATGTGGCGATACATGATTAGATATTTGTATAAAATTTTTACATACTAACTGTACATATAAATTAAATCCATAAAACAATGGAAAAAAGGAAAAGATTTGTTTGTCCAGAATTCAGGTAACCTTTCTTTTCCCTTCTTTCTTTTTTAATTTCCCTTTTGTGGCGGGGGGGCATGAATTTAGACGAGACTTTGAATTCAAGAAATCCCAGAAGTTAATGTTTGACAATTAACATGCGCTCATACTAAAAGATAGTTAATTGAAGACAAAGATCACCGAAATTGTAATAAGCAGACTCACTGCCCCTAATTTATTAGACGTCATATCTTTTAGTAGCTCACACACAATCTTGTAAGACGTTTGGTGGTAATTGAATAGTTGTGGCTTTTACAAATGTTTGCTTAGTTTCAGTTATCTAATTTTACCTTTTTTTAAAAAAAATGGATTTGAAATTTTATAAATAAAAAAATTAATAATAAGAGAATTCTATCTCTATCGTCTTAAATTAAGTTAATTGGAATCTAATAATTTGTTTTAATAGTGAGAATCTAATAAATTTTAAATACTAATAATTTGAAAAAAAAAAAAGACTTGTTTTTGGTCATGGAAAAAATTGGATTTTGGTTTCGACTTGTTACTCATACGTGGAGTCTTTTCATTGAGGCCCATTTGAACTCCACAGGATGACATTTTCACTTTTCCTCCAATGCATGACCAAAAAAAAAAAAAAAAGTCCAATTCAAGGAAGTTCTGAGTTTAAGTTTTGTCCATTCTTGAAATGATTTTTATTGCCGTTGGTTTATTACCAAGGCAGTGTCTTAAGTGCACTTTGGACAAGGAGGTGCAACATACATAACCACGTTTATAAAATGTGGTTAAATGCATCCAATTGTGGCAAATGCATTTGGCCACATTTTAGGCATTTAACCACACTTTATAAATGTGGTTAAACGCCAATTCATGGTGCATCAAAATTTATCTAGTGCACAACTGCAAACATATTCCATAAGAAGGCGACATTTAAAACATACCTTGGTGAAAATAGTGTATAATGCACCCCATCATCTAATGGTATATATTGGATAGTGTATTGATACAATCAACATATATGATGTACCATAAAATTTCTTATTTGCTCTCTCTTCCATCTCCACCGTTAGCACCCCCTCCTTTGCCTAGCTTGCTGCTTGCACCTTCACCTTCTACCACCCTCCTCTCTCCTCCAACTACCACCTCTACATGACCACCAACTCCTTTGGCCACAAGACCATCAACTCCACCGTCTCACACACTCCCTTTTCCCCTTCCACCATCCTTCACTCACTCTCCACCTATAGGTAGGGCAAATTCTGCAATCACCTAAAAGTACAATTATGATTTTGTTTTAAAATACAATTTAGAACACTATACAATACACTAGGTAATTTAATTCCTCAAATTTATGTCAATTAAATTCACAGGTTTAGCACTAGTGTGAGAAAAATTGGTAGTTTCATTATTTGTTTGTGAAGAGGAGAAGGAAATGAAGAACCCTAGCAGGAGCAGTGGAAAATGGAACATAGGCAGAGGAGGAGGGATAGCGATGGAAGATAAAATGTTGGCCATGCTTGATGCATCCGAAGCTCAAGTTGCCTTTGATGATCATAAGCCTCACACTCAAACTTTTCCTTTTTATTAATAATTTTTCTAATTTAGTTCTTTTTCTCATGTTCACTTGATACCACTATGTTCATGCCCACTTAGAAAATTCGTGTGTTTGAGATAATTAGACTTTTGGGTCATCAGAAAAATGAAGACTTTAGGTGAAATCGATTTGGGCTTCTATTGGGCATTCTCATTCTCATGGCTATTATTATTATTGCTCTATTCTTTAGCTGTGGCTGAGTGTGATAAGCCTGCGGTGCAAGAGTTGGTGGTTAGGTTGAGATGATGGAAAGAGTAGTGGGTAGGGTGGCGGAGGTATGTGATGTTCCATCAAGTTGTTGAGATTTTAAGAGCTTAAAACCATCCAAATCCTTTTTTAAAATTACCTTTGATGAGTGTTTTTTATGCTTGTTTGCTAGTTGTTTATGATATTCATAGTTGTGGATATTTGAGGGCTTAGGTGCTAAACTTCCACCGCTCAGGCACTGATTATGCTGATTTCATTTTGCTATTAGGTGACCTAGCACCTAGGCGCCCAACACCCAGTGCCTAGGCACCCATGGCGAGGCTATCAAATGTTGATGCGTTTAATTAGAGAAAGGATGGGACTTTTGGGCTATCTAGGAGGGGAACTTGAAAAGAAACAGAGGGAGGAGGCTCTTGAGATATTGGAATGCCTTGAGAACAAGAGGAAGAGGAGAGATTGAAGATTCATCTTTCCAATTCTTAGTTCTTTATAAATTTTTTTGCACTTTTCCTTTCTTTGTTCTTTCATAGAATGAGTTGTTAAACTCCATAACTAGGGGAAGGGGTTAGGTCTGAATTGGTTGTAGTGAGGCTGAATTTTTTATACTTGATGTTGGATTTCTTGGATTATTAGTTCATCTTTTGTTTTTATATGCAAAGATTATGAGTTGTTATTCATGATTTGAATTAGGGTTCTTATATGATTTGGGAAAATTGTGCATGAATTAGCATTAAGGATGAACTGCATAAATTTTAAGGTTTAGGAATATATCTCAAAGTTTGTGTGATCTATGGATTGATTTTTATGCTTAATCTACATTTGTGTTGGAATATAGTCAAGGAGTTGTCATATTTTAAAATAAGTGAGAGAATTGGTTCACCAAGGAATTGGGATCAATTCCCAAAAAATCCTATCATTAATTTAAAATTTCCAACTCAAGTGTTTTAGGAATTCAATAAAAATTAAGAAAATTTAGACCATCCCGACCTCTAGTGTTTTGAACTTTGAGATCACCCTTTGCTTGTTTTAAGTTGTTATTTATTTAGTTTTCAACCTTTACTTTGTTTTAATTGAGTTTAGAGCTTTCTTCAATCTAAATAGTTGATATTATCTAAACAGAAATTTGAGTAGTGAAGTATTACTTGATATGTCAATCCTTGTGGGACGATACCCACTTATTGTGGTTATTACTTAAATGATTTGGTGCACTTATCGAGTAGTTATTAGTATGGGCAATGAGCCAGCGAAGGAGGGGATGCAGATGGTGGAGATGGAAGAGAGAGAGTGTGAGAAATTTTATGATGCATAAAAAATGTTAGATGTATCAATACATCATCTAATCTATACCATTAAATGATAAGGCGCATTATGTACCATTTTTACCAAAGTGCATATTAAACGTTGACCCAGTAGAATAATTTCGCACCCATCAGACTTTCTCTTCAAAAATCACTTCTCAAAGTTTGAATTTTCAAAAGATAAAATTAGAAATGGTGAATAGGTAAATCTAGTCTTCACTTGTCTTACTCCAACATAAATTAGCTTAAAAATAGGGTGAGATTAGTTAAAAATTTTAGAAATGAGTTAAAATTAAGCTAATCCATTTTATAGTGAGTTGGCAGATTAGCATTATCTAAAAAAGAAAAAAAGTTGGAAGGTCAATACACCTAAAATTGAAAAAAAAAAATAGTGAGTTAAACAGGTTAATTTACTGGTTGACATATCAACCCACTTAAATTAAATTTAAAACGAATAAAAAAAATTAAGTGGGTTAATATGCAAATTTGGTTAACTTGTCAAAAAAGGAAATGCAATCCAATTTATTATTTTTTATAAGTTAAACGAACTTGCCCATAAGATTAACTCGTTTTGATATCTCTAAAAAAAATTATAAAAAACTTAGATTAAATATACAAAATATTATATTAACTCAATAAATCCATATTATTCAAAAAGTGAAATGAGGCATTAAAAATAAAGCATAGGATATAGTATTTAATTTGTTTGTTTTTGTAATGAGAAATGTTGAAGGGACTCACTTTTGTGGGATAACATACTGACTTATCAATCATCTACCATTTGATAGGACATGGACCTCACTTAGATTAGGCCCACATCCTATCCAATAGTAGATGAGTGATAAGTCGACATGGCGTCTCACAAAAAATGAATCTCCCTATTACTTCTCTTTTGTAATAAACCATATTAACGATTCACATGATTCATTGGCTTTAGATCTATCTTTTTTGCAGTGCTTGAGAATATTATTTATATCTCCCATGCATTGGGACAAGTCAAATCCTCTTAAATAGGAGAATGTGAGGAAAATGAAGAAGGATAAATAACAACATACTTGTCATGGATATGTTTTTGGGTTTATTTAACTAGTACCCTTACATAGTCGTTAAAAAATCAAGAAAGGAACTTATGCATTAAAAAAATAAGGTTTTTAATTTTTTAATATATTGAATATATTAAAAATTTTATTTTATTTTTTATTTCTTAATCACTACACTATGGACACTGGTTAGTAAAATCATATATTTTTTATAAGGTCGGTTCTATCTCTAGGCATGGGAAGAGAGAACTTCAAGTATAAATTAATTATAATTATATAAAGTTATTTAACACACAAAACAAACTCTATCATACAAAATAGTTTTCTTTTGTTACATAAGAATTTGATTTTTGATACTATTTTGTATACAGTTTAGGGAAGAAGGGTACATGAAATATGCGCAGAGTGATGATCTCTTTGTCCTCTTTGTGCGACAATAATGTGCAATGATTAGCGAGATAAGAGGGGGTTGTACCTGACGCTCATGTCAGTGTCGAACACTTAGCTCTATTTTCACAAGGATGTACGGGTTGCCAACGTAAATGGATGGCACCTCTTAATAGCCAAATGTCACATCCAAGAGCCCTAAAACACCAATCATCCACTCGGACATTGCTTGGACTCTTTAATAAACTCATTAATCATAAGATTACTATAAAACCCCTTTGATCCAAATTGAGCTAAGCATGATCTATCTAACCTACTATTCTCTTACCACTCAGCTATAACCAATCAAACTCCATTTCGATTGGTTTCTCTAAGACTTAGGCAAAAACAAAACATAATTCTTAAATTTATTCTTTTAAATTTTTTAGCTAAAATATAGTATCGCGCATATTATTGTGCTTTCTAATTAACCATGACTGTTTGTTGCTCTTATATTTGAGAATGGATCTTTTCAGGTAAAATTTTTATATAATGTGGTTATGTATTAATTTTTATTATTAATTATGAAGGTGAACCCTAGTTAGTCTAGATTCCACAAAAAAGTTTAACTAATAATAAAAATTAACATATAATTAGGTTATGTAAAATTTTGACATAAGAGAATTTATTCATTTTTTATTTACTTAAAAAATTGATAAAGTTATTGCATGCGGTATAATCAATTTACTGGTTATCAGTATTGATTGCAATCTGAAATATGCTATGGAGTTAGAAATTTTGTTAAAATTTAGTTGCAAAAATAAATTTTAAAGTGAACAACTAAACATGTCACTTCATTTAGTAATAACTATCATAATTTTTACCAAAAATTCTAACAATATTTTTTGGACAATTTAACATTGCTCGTATAATATAAAACTTGTGCATGAAGTCAAATACTTTATTTGATTCAAATTATCTGTCATTTTGAGTAAAATTTTTTTGTTTATTTTATGAAGCATATATTATGAATTTTTCAATTTTACCTCCAAATAATCTAAATAAGATAAACAATGCATTTTAATAAATATTTTTAATTAATATTTAATTTTGGATTCCTTATTTAGTGTATAAATAGCTAAAGTAATAGATAATTTAGTACCATATATCACTGGGTGAATGAGTCACACGAGGCAATCTCCATGTTAATTGTGTGCTAATTTGTTATGATTTGAAGGATTCACTATTAGTAGAGACACTATAATTAATCAGATTGATGCCATTTGAAATTTAAGCTTGACTACTTGTAAAATAAACCAAATCACAACAAAGTTCTCATCAATGTTTGAATAATAAATTATGTCACACACACACACACATTATCTAAGCCGACAGCCATGCGATTCAGATGGTGTATGCGCATATGCATGCATCATAGGCAATAATATTTAGAATTTACTTTGGATACATCGGTTATTATATAATTATATTTTATTATATAATAAATATAATTAAATCTTATATTTATTATTTTAATTGTTATATAAATAAAAAAACTATAATTAATTAATTATATAAAAAGAATTTATATTTTTAATATGTCTAAATTAATCTCTAATTTTTAAATTAAATTGTGACTTTTTTGGTGAATTTACTTTTCTTTTCGCTAAACTGCCTCGGGCTGACTTGACTCAACCTAACAGTCACGAATAAATTATCACACACACATACGCGACTATCTAAGCCAACAGCCATGAGATTGAGATGGTGTATGCGCAAATGCATGCATCATAGACAATAATATTTAGAATTTAATTTGGATACATACGTGATTATATAATTATATTTTATTATATAATAAATATAATTAAATCTTATATTTATTATTTTAATTGTTATATAAATAAAAAATATAATTAATTAATTATATAAAAAGAATTTATATTTTCAATACACCTAAATCAATCTCTAATTTTTAAATTAAATTGCGACTTTTTTGGTGAATTTACTTTTGTTTTCGCTAAACTGCCTTGGGCTGACTTGACTCAACCTAACATTCACGAATAAATTATCACACACACATACACGACTATCTAAGCCAACAGCCATACGATTGAGATGGCGTATGTGCACATGCATGCATCATGGGCAATGATATACTGTATAAAATTAAATTGTATTTTTTTTGTTTGTGAATTTACTTTTCCTTTTTGCTAAAATACGTCAGGCTGACTTGGCTCAATCTTAACATTACAAGTCACTTTTATATTACTGTTGTTTTTCGCCGGTGATTTGCATGAAACTCGCATTTCGATTGGACGGGCTTAATTCTCTTGAAGTGAAAAGGATTTCAAAGCACATATGGGATGCTGTATTAGATAAGAAACGATAAATTAATGTTATATATTATGTCCTCATACCATATATATAATAGTTATGTTTATAGTCTAATAATTGTCTTATATATATTTTATTAAATTAGAAGTATCACGTGTTCGATTCTTATTTTTCTTCTCTTATATAGTTACTCGTATGATGCACTGAAATGTTACACAATTTAAATGTAAAAAGGTTTATATAATGAAAATATTGAATTAATTTAAATATATAATCATTATTTATATTTATTTTACATAATTTAAATTTTGAATAAAATTATATATGTTTAAAATAATAAGGTTATTATAATTATGATCACATAGAGTAGATAAATTTGATCAACAGTATTTTTTTTCATAAATTATTAAATTTATATGAATTTGAAAATCAAGTTTTCTAACATTAGCTAATAAAAAAATATTGTGTTTAATGAAAACTTTTGAAAAAAAACTATCATATTATAAAAGTAGCTTCATTAAAACTACGTTAAGAAAATTTAGTTCATATGATGAATAGATTAGAAAAACTAATTAATAGTAATTTAGATCTCTAATTAAAAAATTGAATTGATATAATTTTAGAGTGTACTATAAGTTTTATAGTTTGAATATTTAATTTTAAATTTGGTTTTAATTGTTTATAGTTATAATATATATTAATAATTATCCGTGCAATCTATATATTTGCATCATCCATGTAATATATGTTTAATATCACTTTAAAGTGAAATTTTTATATTTGTATCATCCATATAATACATATTTAGTATCACCTATTTGAGTTATCAGGGTTAGTTCCAAAATCAATTTATGGATTTTTTTTGTATTATTAAAATTTCTTAAGTTATTTAAGGAGCTTAACATACCGGCCAATCTATGAGTGAATTTTTAAGAATTTATAAAATTCTTCAGCATTTGCTTTCCGAACCATTAAATCTATGACATTTTTATTAATAAAAAAAATAAATAATATTGCATATTAAAATTTCGAATATCTAGTCTTATAAATTATAAATATAGATAAATGATTTGAGTGTTATAAGATTAGAAAAATTAACTAACAGTAATCTAAGTCGCTAATTAAAGAAACATAATTCATAAAATTTTCAAGTGTACTATAAGTTTTAAGTTTCAAATATGTAATTTTAAATTTGGTTTTAATTTTTAATAATTATAATGTATATTAATCATTATCCATATAATTTATATATTTGTATCACCCATGTAATATATGTTTAGTATTACTTCAAAGTGCAATTTTTATATTTATATCACCTGTATAATATATGTTTAGTATCACATATTTTACATATCAATATTAATTAAAAAACCAATCTATATCTATTTTTTTGTGTCATTAAAATTCCTTAAGTTATTTAAAGAACTTTTAAAATTTCACTCTATGTGTAAATGTAAGTGTTAAAAAACTTATAAAATTTCCTTAAAAAAACTTATAAAAATACTTCATCCCTTTACTTTTTAAGCCATAAAATATAAAAAAGTTAATAATATTATATATTAAAATTTCAAATACCTAATCTTATAGATATTAATATATGATATAGATATACAATTTTGAGTGTTGTAAGATTTGAAAAATTAATTAATTTATAATGTGCTATTAGTTTCATAGTTCAAATATTTAATTTAAATATTGTGTTTAATTATGAATAATTACAATTTATATTGATCATTTTCTGTGTAATTTATATATTTGTACCACTCATATAACATATGTTTATTATTATCTTAAAATATATATTTTTTATTTGTATCACCTGTGCAATACATATTTAGTGATCGTCTATTTAGGTATCAATATTAGTCATAAAACCAATCTATCACAAGTTTTAAAAACATAAAAAAATACACTTCCTACTTTTTCTACCATTAAATCTATGGCATTTTTATTAATAAACATGTAAATAATATATATATATATATATATATATATATATATATATATATATATTATTAAAAAAGCTAAAATAATATATTCATGATGTTTTTATTAAGCAAGATTAAATAACATTATTTATTAAAACTCAAAGTACCTAATATAATAGATATAGTTGTAAAATATAAATATAGAATTAAAAACATATTACAAAATTTTAAAAAATTTCTTATTTTAAGATTAACAACATATTAATATAATTTCTTAATTTAGATCTAACATAAATTGATAATAAGTATATAGTAAGTAAATCATTATCCAAGTAATGAATGTGCTTGGTATTACATATACAATATATATGTGTTATTTCACCCGTTTGAGATATCATCATTTGAAAAAGAAATATTTCATGACATTTTTTTAATGCGAGCATCATAAACTTGTAGTATAAGCTGTAAAGACCTTATAAAAAGTCAATCCCTTATTATTTCAAGACATTAAATTAATAGCATTTTATTAATCAAAAGCAAATAATATTATGATATATAAATCATAGTACAATTATAATATCTAATCTTATGGATTTAATTGTAATATATAAATCTAAAATTGAAGTGTTATATATAAGATTAAAAAATAAATAATAATATATTAAAATATTTATATTTTTTAATCAAAGCTAAAAATTATTTATTATTTGATAAAAAATATATAAATACTATTTATTAATTTAATTTTAATAATTAAAAAGTATAGGTAAATCATAATTGATTAAAATAATGAGAAAGATGAAAAAAATAATATTAGGAGAGAAAATATGTAAAAAAAAGCTTCTCATGAAAGTTTATTTTTTAAAAAAAATTTAAGAAGTTTCTCAAATAAGTATCAATATTTAAGAAAGGATAATAAATAAATAAATCAATTATGATTAGCTAAAAAGAGTGACTAAAACACAAATTCGATATTTACTTACTTCTAAGAGAAGCTTTCACTTATTTCTGTGAGAAACTTTTTAAAATTATCTCTTATTTTCATCTAAATCAATTAAATGCTATTTATTGTCAGCCACCTCTTCATCCCACCAATATCATGCTTTCTTATCTTTACTTTCACTTTCCTTCTCTTTCATCCTCATTTTCTTATCTTTATGTAATATATTAATCTAAAATTGAAGTGTTATATATAAGATTAAAAAATAAGTAATAAAATATTTAAAATTTATAATTATTATTTAAAAATTTATTTATTATTTGATGAAAAAATATATAAATACTATTTATTAATTTAATTTTAATAATTAAAGAGTACAAGTAAATTATAATTGATTAAAATAATGAGAAAGATGAAAAGATAGTATTAGGAGAGAAAATATATAAAAAGAACTTCTCAAGTAAGTATCAACATTTAAAAAAGAATAATAAATAAATAAATGAATGAATAAATAATGATTGATTAAAAAGGGTGATTGAAATATATGATTTATAGATAAAGTGACTGGTAGTCATGATTAAAAGATAAAGTGGTTGAAAGTTATGGTTGATAGATAAGAAGACAGAATTGGTTGACTGATATGATAAATATTTGATTGATTAAAATGGAGAATTTGAATTGAGGGAGGATGAATTTTTGAAGGGGAACCAAATAGCTCTCATGTTGCCACATCATCAAATCCACTTCCTCATAACCTTATTTTATATAGATATATATAATATATAATGATAGATAATTTAATCAAGCTTACAAATATTGGATTAGGCTTGATTAGTTTTTAATGCAGATAAAAATAAATAAAATATATAAACAAAAATAATTTTTAATAAAAATATTTTATAATAAATAAATACCTTTAAAAAATAATATTTAATATAAAAATATCTAAATAATAGTTAATAAATAAAAATTAATAATCAATAATGTTATTTAATATTTAATGCACAATTTAATTATATATAATAAAAAGAATTATAATTAATAAATAAATATTTTTCGTAATATTTGTTTTTGAAACCTAAATTTGAATAACTAATAAAAATTATTATTTTAATATAATTTCTTTTTTTTTATAGTATGATGAAAAGTACAAGTCACAAATATTAATATAATTTTCTTTTTTATTGTTATTTTAATTTTAATTATAATTAAAGTTAGAAATAATTTTTAGAAATTGAAATAAATAATAAAGTACATTTGATATAAATTATAATTTTAAATATTAACAATCAGTATATATTTATAATAAATATAACTAAAGTAAATATTTAAATAATAATATTTATTTTTAAATTTATAATTAATTAATTAATTAATTTAAGTTATTATTTTATTATTATTTTATTTTTTGTTAATTATCTACTTAAGATTAGAATTATTTATGATAGTGAGAGGATAGTAATATATTATATAATATATAATCTTATACAATATCATACAAAATACTATAAAATTAAATAGTGTTGAAATCGATTTAACATATATTGATTTCAACACTATTTGGTTTTATTGTATTGAAATTGATTTAGCCTAAATCAATTTCCTTATAATATTAAAAAATAGGATATTTTAGAAAATAATCCTCAAACAAAACATATACACAAATAATATTTTTAAATTTTAAATAGGTAAAAAAGCTGTCGTTGCTCTTGAAATATCCCTTCAAAAAACCAACACTGTTTGGTTATTATAATTCTCTGTTTTAACTTAGGTTGTGCACTTGTTATAAATTTCCTTCGCTACTTTGTATCTCATTCACTCGTCTATTTCGTATTTTGTACCGCATTGACAAGGCGCTCTTGGTTTTGCAGAATTTTGCGGGCCTCTAGTTAGAATGGATTCATATACTTATCCGAAAAATGAAAAAATATTAAGAAAATAAGTTTTAAAAGTATTAATATTCAGCATAAGTTTTTCAATCCAATGCAAAAGCTTTATTTTATCATTGGGTTTGTTTGATTGGAAGGTAAAAAACTAAAAAATAGGGAAATATTTCATAAATGAGTTCTTCGAATAAAATTATATATGGAATTTATCTATAAAAAATTTTCCCCTATTTTTTACCCCCAACTAAACATATCTTGATTGTGTAGTAGAGAGTATATCAAGTGAGATAAGTAATTAATTTTTTTTTTTTTTATGGGAAGAAGAGTGATTAATGTTATAAGAATAAGAGAAGTAAATATTGAGAATTAAATTTTATATAAATAGTTATGATTAAAACATAAAATTATGTAATTTTTTTAAATGAAATTAATATTTAAATAATTTTTAATATTGACCATCTATAAATAATTTAATGGCTAAAATTTATTCTTCTCATCCCTTATATAAAAATAACCCTATACATTGCTTGGATTTATTGATTTATTATCATTATTTTTTCATAATTACATCTATTTGATTCATAAAACTACGCTAAAACGAGGAAAAGGCCTCATTTTAAAACTCATTTACGCAAATTGTCATCATGAGCTGTATGATTTAATTGAGCACTAATGTAATACTCTAGCTATTCCAGAATAATTATCAAGTTTTTGATATTTTAAGATTTCAAAATATTTGTTAATTTAGAATATCAAGTTATTATTAATTTTTTTCCTCAATAATACTCTTATTTTAATTGTGGTTATTAAATGATTGTAATATTAATTACATTAGTGGAAGGATGTTTTTTTTTTTTTTCCAATTAGGGGTACTTTTGTCCACTTAATTTATTTTGTACCATTACCAAAATTATTTATTATTTTTCTTAATTTGTGTAGGGTCTGTTGCAATGCACTGCATTCTTTATGGCACATCACACACTTGGGTAATTGAAGGGATACGATCTGATGGTGTACTCTTATGCTGCTCTATTGTGATGTATTATAGAGACCCCCCTGATCGTCTTCTTTCTTTTCATCACCTGTCACCTTTCCAGTCACCACCGCCAAGCACCTCGAACACCCTCCACCCTGGCAACTACACCTTATCATGGCGATTGCACTTGGTTGTCGGCAGGGGAATCGCCGTCGCTGCCATAATGGTAGCCATGCTTAGTCATGGCAGTTGTTCTTTGAAACCATACAACGAGGTCTATAAGGCCTTCCTCCACAACAGCACTGTCATGGTCGTCGAGATCGCCAAGCTCGGAAGTGCCAAAGGAGCCAACCAAGCCCTCATGGCTGCAAAATCACTACAGCTCACAGCATCATGCTCAGTATTGGTCGGGGAATCACCACAGCGTCGACATTATGGCGGTCACTCTTGGTCAAAGTGCTTGGCAGTGGTGTTAGGGGCATGGGAGTGCTTTGACTGGAGGCTCTTTCCATTATCGCACTTGGAAGCATGATTAGGGAGAGAGAACATGAGAGCGGGCACAATGGGAAGGAGGTGGGAATATTATGGTGGATAACAGGTAACTGGCTCACCAATGCACAATCAAATCATATTCCTTCGATCATCCCAGTGCATGATGCATCATAAAGAACATCCATTTGTGTATTAACCATAATTTAACAATTATTTTGAAAAGGAGAAAGTAATTGAAAAGCTACATGCATATCTGTATAAGAATCTTCCTGTGTAATTTCCATAACAGATTAGAAAAGCTACTGCTTTTGCACACATCAAATTGGGTCATATTTCAAATATAATATTTATTATTTAAAAGGCAATTTAAGGTAAAGAACCTCTCAAGCAAGCTACATTCTATGTAAAGATGGGTAGCTAGTGTGT